>OZ022512.1:38324038-38357212 GCA_963989385.1 Ctena decussata | reverse complement strand
ATTTTTGCGACAACAAGATTTATGACTGCAAAATTTCTAAAATGTTTCATCTAAGCTATACCATATGAGCTGCGACACCAGAAAACCAACAATGTGGTTGTGCGCCCAGCACAGACTCAGATCAGCCTGGGCATCCGCCCAGTCTGATCAGAGTCTTCGCTGTCCGCATGGAAGTAGCTTAGACCCTTTGCTACTCTTTAAGTGCTTGGCAAAGAGTCTGATCAGAGTCTGGGCTGGGGGCACAACCACTTTGTTGGTTTTCTCGTGTTGCGGCTCATATTGAGAATTCAAACACTAGAGGACAAAAAGTGTATATCCAGGTTAGGACCGGACCTTCACCTTCTGGGAATTCAACGATTTTGATTTTGGTGCTATAAGAATAAATGGTATATACAGAATTTCGTGTACTTGGTCAGTTAGTAAAGGTAGCTGGTTTCCAAGACAAATAAAAGCACCGCAGGCACTGCATGATACCCCGCCACTGCTGGGCATCATAACTTATTATTTGAGATATATAACAGCTAAAGAGCCACAGAACTGGGATACACAGAGATAAGATGTCCTGTAAATAAATATTAATATACACCATCCAACAATGTGGAGCATTCTGACCAATGTAGATTTAGATCAGGCTGTAAAGCATTTCTTTGAGCTGAGAGACTCTGTTTCCTATTCTATGATGTTAAATATAGCTGTGAAGTTTCATTCAGATATTCCATATAATGTGGGAACTACAGGTCAAAAACCATTTTTCAGATCTATCAAGGGGGAATAACTCATTAACTGGAAAGGTAAGAGTGATGGTCCTTTGTCACAATAAACCCATGATGTGAAACATATCTATGAAGTTTCGTTCAGATATTCCATATAGTAAAGGAACTACAGATAAAAAAAACATTTTTCAGATCAATCAAGGGTGGATAACTCACAAACTGGAAAGGTCAGAGGGACAGTTCCTAGTCACGATATAAAGCCTTTGATGTGAAACACATCTGTGAAGTTTTATTCAGATATTCCATATAGAAAGGGAACTACAGGTCAAAAACCATTTTTCAGACCTATCAAGGGCGGTTAACTCATGAACTGGGAAGGTAAGAGTGATGGTTCTTTGTCACAGTATGTAACATTTGATGTGAAACATATCTGTAAAGTTTCATTTAAATATTTCATATAGTAAAGGAACTAGGGGTAAAAAAACATTTTTCAGTTCAATCAAGGGCAGATAACTCACGAACGTGAAAGGTACGAGTGACCGTTCTTAGTCACGATATGCAGCCTTTGATGTGAAACATATCTGTGAAGTCATATTCAGATATTCCATATAGTAAAGAAACAATAGGTCAAAAACCTTTTTTCACACCTATCAAGGACGGATAACTCACAAACTGGGAAGGTCAGAGTGACGGTCCTTAGTCACAATATGTAACCTTTGATGTGCAACATATCTGTGAAGTTTCATTCAGACATCATAAACAGTAAAGGAATAACAGGCCAGAAACCACTTTTCCAATAATAAAAAGGGCAGTAACTCTGTTAAAAATGGACAGAATTTGCCCATTTACAATCCCATACCACATCGCCGATAACAATATGTATGCAAAATTTGAAAAAACTCCATGAATAAATACTCAAGTTATCGATCGGAAATGGTGAGCACGGACGGACGGACAGACACCGAAAGGTATAACATAATACCCCACCACTAAAGTGTGGCGGGGTATAATAAAAATTGTAAAATGGAATTCTTCATAATCACCTGTATGTTTTCTTTTATGAATAATGAGGTCTTCATATCGACGGTATTTCTTGTCACACTGGTCACAGTCAAATGTCCTGTCTTTACTTATTGGTGTTCTTGGCGTACTTGGACTCTTTTTGGCAGTGCCCACTTTTTTCTTTGCAGCTTTTCTTGTACTCTTCAATAAAGAACAGAGCTCCAGATAAAAGGGGGTATTGGGTATTTAAATAATTCAAAGATAATTTTTCTTATTTCTCAATGAAAACATATATTGTGACCCCTCATTAGAACCGTCTCGACGAGACGGTTCTAATGATGAGTCACAAAATATGTTCTTGTGGAGAAATAATGATTATCCCTAAACTACATGTATCTCTGTTACCCCCTTCTTATTTGGCACACTGAAACAGTCAGAAGTCAACAACAAAGCATACCTAATACCATAATGGTCCTAAATATTCCGACAGGTATGGGCAAACATTGTAGACCCAGTCAAACTGCTCCTAAAGGAGCAGTTTGATCTGGATCTTGATCTACAATGTTTGTCATTCACTAAGCATCATTTGGATGCATTAATGTGTAGAAAATCCACTTTCTAAGAATTTTCAAACAATAATTGTATGACTTTCGGGTGTCCAAAATTTTAGGGTCATTATGGTAGGTGCACAACTTTTGTGGCTATAAAGTATCATGATTTCTAATGATGGAGATAACAGAGCAGGCTAAGTTGTCATTGCATTGGTCAATAACACACTATCAGGTGACTTTTTAGTGACACTGCTCTATCAGTCGCAATATTTTATTGTGAGTTAGCGCTGCAAGCTTCTCACTACCGTGTCCCCCTTTTTATATGGCCGTGATTAGGCAGCTTTAACATATATAATAGTGTTTCCCCTAGCCTGGAAAAAGGGCAGGGTTCTGGCCAGGAAAAATGCACTTTTAGCGCGCCACACACCCTGAAGGGCACTTTTCTTAAGCTATTATTTGCAGAGACAATATTAGTAAGGGTATTAACACTTTCTAACAGGATGAACACCTCACATGTATTTTTGCATTGAGATATAAATATGTGCATTATAAAAGGCCTCTTTTACACACAGAAAGCTGAAAATTCCAACCAAATGACATTAATATGAGTGAAATTACCTTCTGAAATTTGAGGGCAGAAGGGTAGGGTCAAAAGGCAGAAGGGTAAAGCCAAAAGGCAGAAGGGTGCAGCACCCTTCTAAACCTCTATAGGAGAAACACTATATAACATATTTGAGTTCCTCGTACGAAGTGTTGAAACGTAATATGGATCATTTTAGTTGGCAACTTAAAATGAACTACTTTCAATATAAATGACTTTAATAAAATGGTAAAAATACAATGTACAAGTCTGAGGTCGTATTCACTGTATCCCTTTTGTTTGTAATGCACCGCTTCCTAGGGAAAAAGAAAAGGATATTAATTTGAGCGAGTTGTTATTTTTCAAAGCCATGCTTCCCCTACCTTTTGCCAGTTATATTGCCTAATGTATGTACATCAACCCACATTTTTTCAACAAATGTGACGGTTTGCTCTTCATACTTCTGTTATAGAATGGCAAATTGTGTAGACACTAATCAAACTGCTCCTTCAGAAGCAGTCTGCCATGGGCCTGCACTGTTTGCTCAGCCCATCTGTAATGCCCAGACCCACCTGTCCCAATATCTAGAACTTTTACAGATGACTTGCTATTTTACGTCCTTTTCAACAGTATTTCAGTCATATCAGCATGATTAGGTTGAGAGGACATTAATAATGAATAGTTTCCAGCCATGGAACCTGTTTACGGTTTAAATAAATTCCTCCTCCAGTGGAAAGCAAATCTAGCACTGCCAAGACAGCAGACCAGCTTTTAACCCACTGAGCTGCTGGAGCTCCTCAATAGTTACTGAGAAACTGACCTAAATACAGCACTGATGCTTAACAATACATGGCATAGATTTACAAAACGGAAAAGACCTGTTACAAAATGAACTAGAGCAAGTGAGCAGGGGCTCACGTATACCCCCGACCAGTGCCACTGCCTAATGAAAGCATACTTTACCACAAAACTACAATGCAAATGTTATACATGTACAGAATTTAAATGTTTGTGACCTTGACCTTATGTCAGCAGCAGCATCCATATGTGTAAACTAGTATGAAATAAACCTAGTCATGTATCATTAGGCTCTATTCAAGTATATGAACAATAACCTAAAACTGTATATACAACAAATGGCTAAGTCCTAGTTATTGACCCCAGGCCCCACCCATGAGCCTGACCCTGCAGCTTAGGTAGTCCAGATCAAAAGTAATGCTACAGAGATATCATGAACCAAATATGGAAGAAATCTTAAATGCAATTACAGAGATAAGCAATCAAAAAGGTTTAAGGCAACAATTGACATAATGAAAATGCCTAAGTCCTAATTACTGACCCCTGGCCCCACCCTGGGGCCTGGCCCAGGGGCTAAGATAGTTTACATCAAAAGCAATGCTATAGAGATATCATAAACCAAAAAATAAAAGAATCTGATTTGTAGTTACAGAGACATGGGAGATCATAAAAGATTTAACGCAAAACTTTGACGTAAAGTTGACGAACAGACAGACGGACGAACGAACGGATGAACAAACAAACAAACGAACATACGAACAGACGGAATGACAAAAACTATAACCCCCTGACATACTTCAAATGTCGGGGGTATAAAAAGAGTCATACCGGTAGTTACCAAACGACCTGGTCATAAGGTCATTTGGTACCTATGACTCTTTTATGTTTTGTAACAGCTCTTTTTCGTTTCTTAACAGCCCTTGAATACACATAATGTAGTTAACCAGGGGTGAATTTTTTCTAATTATTATGATTCTTACCCTACTTGCTGACTTTGTTATAGTCTTAACAGCCCTTAGCTTGCCCACTGGCCGCCCATCGACAATATCCTCCTGTTTCACAACAATAATTTTATCCTTAACATTGTTCTCTTCATCATCATCATCATCATCATCATCTTCTTCATTTTCTTCTTCCTCACCAGTGACATCCAAATAATTAAAATGGAGAAATTCATAGGCCC
This sequence comes from Ctena decussata, assembly GCA_963989385.1. NCBI lineage: Eukaryota > Metazoa > Mollusca > Bivalvia > Lucinida > Lucinidae > Ctena > Ctena decussata. The sequence goes on along the minus strand of OZ022512.1, from coordinate 38,352,385 downwards.
CTTCCTCGTCCGCTTCATCAACCATCTCCTCGTACATTTCATCGTCACCCATGTCATCTTCCTCTTTCGGGTCAGGGGTATGTGGAGCATCACCCGAAGCGTCTTTGTCTGTGACTTCCTTGGATTCTGTCTTGGGCTCTTTGGGGTCTGATAAGTAGAAAAAGAAAACAATTGAGCCACAATACAAAGTGACAAGTGTGCCATGTAGACTCAAATTAGTCTGGGCATCTGCCCAGTCTGACTGAAGTCCTTGCTGTGTGCTTTAAGGGCAGCCAAGGGTCTAAGCTACCTCCATGCTGACTGGGAAGACTCTGATCAGCCTGAGTGGCACACAGTCCACTTTGTTGGTTTTGGCATGCTGAAGTTCAATTATGACTGTAATTACCCTACCGTAATAACCCTAAAATTTCGGACAACCGAGAATCGGACAATTATTGTTTGAAATTCTTAGAAAGTGGATTTTACACATGTTAATGCATCCAAATGATGCTTAGTGAATGGCAAAGGATGTAGACCCGGATCAATCTGCTCCTTCAGGAACAGTTTGATCTGTGTCTACAATATTTGTTCAGACCTGTCTGTCCAAATATTTAGGGTCATTATGGTAAATATCAGGACAGCTAAAGATTTTAACAGATACACCTTCAGGGTATGCAACTTTGCTATTTTCATTTTAGCCTCTATTTCAACTGGAAGTCAACTTAATTGAAAAAAAATGCTCCCTTAGGAGAAAATTCTTTCTTTTAAGAGAATATCTCATCTTGAAAGGGATTTATCAAACAGGAAAGCAGAAAAAAGAAATCACAAAACCCAAATAAAAACGGTGCCAAAACATGGAGGTGTACCAATACTCCTCAGTTAATTTATATTGGATTTTCCTGAAATTTTAACAAGTTGGGTTTCTCTATCTGCCAGTTTCATGCAGAGTCACAAACACTGAACAAGAGCTTCGCAAGCAGCGCATAAAACGCCTATTTCACTGTCATGAATGAGTTACAGTATGCTTGATTGATTGATTTGATGCTTAACGTCCACAGTAAACAGCTATGGTCATGTCGGGACGGTCAGTTAACCTAACCACACTATTCCTGGGCAGGCTTAGACATCCTAAGCGGTTAACCAGTACTAAGTGCACATACTTTCGCCAGTAACTGACAACTGCCCTTCTTGAATCAGCGGAAGGAGAAACGAAAGTATGTGGCCAGACCGGGTTTCGAACCCAGGACCTCTGACTTATGAGTCAGGTGCCCTACCAATTGCGCAGTATGAACAACATTGATAATAGAAGGATGGACAGGCAGAAAAACAGGGGAAACAACTCTGTAATTAATGACTGCAATGCTATTAAAGCATCTAACATATCATATACTATTAGTGTGCCAAAAATCAGCCATAATGATGAAGCAGCTAGCCTAAAAAACTAATCAAAGGGAGGTTACTCCAAAATTAAGGAAGGGGAAACAACCATTCTTGTATGTGACACCCTGTCTTGTGATCATGAACACTGCTATAAAGTTTCATCAAGATATTTCAAATGGTGACTCAGTTATTGAATGAACATGATAAGTATACACAAAAATAGCCCACAAAATCAAATCAAAGGGATGCAACTCCAAAAATGAAGAAAGGGAGAGCAACCATTGTCATACGCGATACATTGTTGGAGCCTCATACACATTGCTATGAAGTTTCATCAAGATATCCCAAACGGTTACCTAGTTATGGCGCGCACAAGACTAGTAGGGTAAAAAGTAATCAAAGGGGCATAACTTGGAAACTAAGAAAGGGGGAGCAACCGCTACTGTAGGAGACACTTTGCCCCATCCCAGTATACATGCCTACAAAATTTCATGAAGATATCCCAAACTGTTACTGAGATATTGCGCGCACAAGAATGTTGACAGACCGATGGAAAGACAGACAGACAGACGGACAGCACCATGTAATAATACATCCGTTTTTTCAAAACAGGCATATAAAAACGTGATCAGACTGTCTAGGCCATGCAGATATTACCCCCAAACCTTAACCTGTTGTCTTTTTCAGCAAAAGTATGTCTGTAAACAATACTTAGTATATGGTAGGTGATCTTGACTTGTGAGGTGCAAGCACAGTTGAAAGTTCAAAGCCCTAGGCCTGCCAGTATAAACCAGGACAGTATTCAGAGGTCTAGATAAGAGGGAGTATTTGATGATAATGAAGGATAATTTTGCTTATTTCTCATTCAAACCATATGTTGTGACCCCTCATCTGAACCATCTCACTGAGACGGTTCAGATGAGAGGTCACAACATATGTTTTTGTGCAGAATTAACAAAAATTATCCCTAATTATCTCCAAATGCTCCCTCTTATCTAGAGCTCTGGTATTATCAGAGCTGGGCATGTTCGAAAAAAATGTGACCAAAGCATTTCAGAGAATTCTAAAGAAAACAGGGCTATATTAGTGCATTATTTTTGTTCCTGTGGATGTATCATGTGGCCTTGAAGATACCTTCCAAATTTCATTGAAATACTTTGAGTAATAAAAAAGTTAAGGGCAAAAATATAGCCAAAAAACTCAGGAGTGTAACGCTTTTTGTGTGACATTTTTTTGATTACTGAATTTTCAGCATGCAATTTTACAAAACTGTGCCGGTTACCGTACCTGTTAGCCATCGTTTTGACTTTCCAGCACTTCGGGCTGCATGAAAATGTAAGATTAATGACCTTTCATCACCACACATGGAATTAGTAATGCTGAACTCAACAGCACTATGCTGAATTTCTGGTGCACCAAAAAAGAAGAGGTTCCCATCTAAATGGATGTCATTTTTATATTTGATGCTTCTAATCTCTATAATATGGTCTGAAACATTTAATAAAGATGGTATATCGTATTGCAAATGTTCCAGTTGCTTTACTGGCATCCATCTCAGAATGTAAACAACTTCTTCTCAAGTACCCCTTGAACTCAGGAGTGTAACATTTGACATTTGGAACCCCATAGCTTTTTCCAGGGGTAGCTTTAGTAAAGTTTCATGCCTTGTATGAAAAGTCTTTGACCCATCATGGTAAGTGGTACACAGACAGTCTTCATCTTGGCTTCTATTTTCTTCGTATGTACCACTGAAGCCACTCAGGAGTGTACCGGTAACACTTTTTTGGAAAAAGACAAAAATAGCTTATTTCTTTACCACAAGCAGTTTAATTTTCATTTATTGTGCTTATAAATGAAGACCAAGCCCCCCTCAAGCAATTTTGGAACATATAGTTAACTTCTAAATGTAAATAAAGCTGCACTGCCCTGAAATCGACCAAAAATTGAAGATTTTGAGATTCCATTTTCTTCATATCTATCACTATGAGGCATTCTAAACAGTAACCATATATGGCTATCAAGTGTTTTGTGAGAAACAATTAGATAAGAATGACCAAGATGATTATATTTTGTGACTAAATTCAAGTTTTGCTATGACATGTACAGAGCAAGGTGTTACACTCCTGAGTTTTTTTAAGTTTAATTCCATTTTGGACACTTTTTGTTCCCTTGCATCAACCTGTTTGGATTAATTCATGCTAAATATATGTTTCCTACATCTGAAAATGTTTTTTGATGCAGTGTCATCTGTTTTGATAAGATTTTATGGTTAATGATATTTTAGAAAGGGACATTTTCTACTGATTTATAATGTGACCATCAACTTCTGAAACCGGTATGGAATGTCACTTCTGTAATGTCTTTTGTTAACAGGTAATGATAGTCAAGTAAAGAAAACTGTTCAATTACCAAAAGAAAGAGTGAAGAAGAAAATTAAATTCAGTATATATCTGTTTGATTGTTCTGCATTTAGATAGCCGAAATAGCAAATATATTGTGGTACACCCAAGCATGAGTTAAGAGATACGGTTTTGGTTTTTACTACAGCAAAGACTGCAAGTTGCTTTTAAAGAGAAGACAACAAAATAATGAAATTCAGAGGCAGAATATTCAACTTTTTTTACAATACAATAAACAGCTGTAAAGTGTTACACTCCTGAGCATCAGAACAATGTTTCTTGTTAAAAAAGCCAATAATCTTGGAAAAAATGATGTTAACAACATGCAGTTGGTGTTACTTTATTATATGGAACGCTTAATCATTGACTAAAAGCTTTTATAATGCAAATTAGAGCAGTTTTGAAATAGTACTCAGGAGTGTAACACATTTCTTGAAACTTGTAGCACATTTTTGACATGGCCTCACCACTACCTATAACCTTTTATATGAGTAATAATTTTCTAGAATAGTTCTCTACTCATATGGCATCATTACAATGCACATTTCATTGAGATACAGTCAAGTAAATAAAAGATATGAAAGTTTTTAGAACTGTACATCTAAAACATTGTGTCAAAATGAAGTTAAAATTTGAGTTTTTATATCATTCAGCGGTTTCTGACAGAAAACAGCATTTATTTACATAATTTGGAAATGCCCTGCATCAAATAATAGAAACTTAAAGTGATAGGATAATGATTTTAGCCTTCCAAAGCTTTCATAAAATTTGGTCATTTTCACAGATTTTGGGTGTACATTTCTTCACAAAAATTGTCATAAAATTTTTATTAATAATGTTAATATTAAAATTTATACAGTTTTGTAAACTGGAAGCACTGTAGATAAGTCTGGAATAAAAATGAAACCTATGGAAGAGTGTTTAATTTTGGACTCCAATGTCACACTTTGGTCACATTTTTTTTAACATGCCCAGCTCCGGATAAGGTGGATTTTGAGGACAATTCTGAGATAATTTTTCTCATTTCTCAACAAAAACATAATTGAGCCGCGACACGACAAAACCAACAATGTGGCTGTGCAGCAAGCGCAGACTCAGATCAGCCTAGGCATACGCCCAGTCTGATCAGAGCTTTCGCTGTCCGCATGGAGGTAGCTTAGACCCTTAGCTACCGTTTAAGTGCTTAGCGAAGATTCCGATCAGACTGGGCGGATGCCGAGACTGATCTGAGTCTGCGCTAGCCGCACAGCCACATTGTTGGTTTTGTCGTGTTGCGGCTCATATACAGTAGAACTTAAATGGCTCGAACCCTGATGGCTTGTTAATCCCTGCCTCGCTGGACCTCTTTCGGAGGTCTCTTGAGGTCACTTTACATAGAATTTAAGCCTGGACGGCTTGAACTACCTATGGCTGAAACTAATTTTCATGGTCCCAAGCTTTATTTGGGACACCTGAAATCATTAATTTTCCATTTGGGACAAATGGAAAATTAATGGTTTTAGATGTTCCAAAACATTAGACTAGTTTATTACATCTATTCTATTCTATTCTATCCCATAACCTTACTAGGTCGTTGGGGCACCACAGCTGACTTCAAAACAATCCCTTTCCACCTTGTCCTGTCTTCAGCTGCCCTAGTTGAGCTGGCAAAATCCATTCCAGTCCACTCCTTGATATTGTCTTCCCACCTCTTCTTCTGTCTACCTCTTCTTCTTTTTCCTTTCACTGTGCCCTGAAGAATTGTCTTTGCTAAACCAGAAGACCTTGAGACGTGGCCAAACCACCTCAGTTTCCGTTTCTTGACCAGCGTCAGGAGTTCATCATATTCTCCAATGGCTGCTTGGATCTTCCTGCGAACCTCCTCATTGGTTATATGGTCCTTGTACGAAATGTTCAGTAAGCTTCGGTAGCATCTCATCTCAAAGGCCTGCGTTCTTTTCTCTAACTCTGCTGTCAAGGTCCATGATTCACAGGCATACAGAAATATGGAAATGACAAGGGAGCGCATAAGTGTCACCTTTGATCCAAGAGATATGTTTTTATCTCTCCAAATTGGTTTCAGCTTGGCAAGAGCTGAAGTGGCTTGTGCTATCCTTGAGAGAACCTCCTGTTTTGAGCCATCATCTGAGACAACTGCTCCAAGGTATTTGAAGCTGCTTACAGTACCCAGCTTCTGCCCCTTTACCTTGATCTCCCTCTGGATGCCATCTGCGCTGTTTGTCATCAGTTTGGTTTTCTCAGCACTGATCTCCATCTTATACCTAGTGCTGGTCTGGTCGAGACTTTCAACTAGAGCTTCTAGTTCCTGCTCTTCCTCAGCAAGAGCGTCTATGTCATCGGAAAACCGCAGGTTGGTAATATTTCTGCCGCCTACGCTAACCTTTCCGTCATGTTGTTCCAGAGCATCGGACATGATCCGTTCGAGAAAAATGTTGAAGAGGGTGGGTGACAGAAGACACCCTTGTCTTACTCCAACTGTTGTTCTGAACCATTCTCCTGTGCTACCATTTATCAGGACTGCACTTGTAGCCTTGTCGTATAGCTGCTCAATGGTGCGAACTAGGTTTGCATTGATATTGTACTATCTCATGGTGGCCCATAATGCTGCATGCCATACCCTGTCAAAGGCTTTTTTGAAATCAATGAAGACATGGTACAGATTCTGCTGATGTTGGAGATACTTTTCACACAGGATTCTGAGGTTGAAGATCTGTTCTGTGGTGCTCCTTCCTGCTCGGAACCCAGCCTGTTCCTCAGCGATTATCTCTTCGGCTTGTGGCTTAAGCCTGTTCAAGATAACTTTCAGCATGACTTTGCTTGAATGACTGATGAGGCTGATGGTTCTGTAGTTCTGGCAGAGCTGTAGGTTGCCCTTTTTAGGGAGAGTAATAATCAGCGACTGAGTCCATGGGGTAGGCCATTCTCCTGTTCTCCAGATCCTGTTACAGATATCTGTTAAAACGTCAATCATGGTCTCCCCTCCAGCTTGAACAAGTTCTGCTGGTATATTATCAACTCCGGCAGATTTTCCCTTCTTCAGTGCTGCTACTGCAATCTCAACTTCCTCACGAAGGATCGGTTGTTGATCTTCAACTGGGGGCTGACTGCAGTCCAGAACCGTATTGTCACCATCAGTCTCATGGTTGTATAATTCTGAGCAATATTCTGTCCATCTGCTGAGAATCTCTTGTTCTTCTGTAAGGCATTTCCCAGACTTGTCCTGAATAGTTGTGGATCTACCCTGTTTCTCTGAAGTTAGATCCTTCACCAGCTGGTATGCTTTCTTGATGTTGTTTTTGTTCAGGCAAGTTTCCATCTCCTCGCACTGACTAGCTATCCAGTCCTCCTTCGCTTTCTTCACTGCCTTCTGAATCCTCTTGTTTGCTTCCCTGTATTCTTCTGCTCCTCCTGCTTCATACCTCTTCTTCTTCAAGTTTCTCCTCTCATCACAGAGGTCGAGAACATCTCTAGTGACCCATGGCTTTTTCCTGCGACGTTCCTTCCCAAGTATCTCACTGGCTGCATCAGTCACTACTGTATTGTAGGTGGTAATCATGGTATCTATGTCCATGTCATCATCCCTCAGACCAATGAGTGGTGCAAATTTTCCACCTATTGTTGCTTGAAAAGTGCATGCCACCTCTGGGTCCCTTAGCTTCTCAAGATCAAACTTCAGTCTTGGCTGGGTTGGCTTTCTAGCCTTCTTCAGACGAACTCGGAAGGTCATCATGACCAGGTCATGGTCACTTCCTATGTCTGCTCCAGGAAAACTCCTTGTCCTATGGATGTTGACTCCTGATCGGAAGCGCTTCCTCACCAAGATGTAATCAATCTGATTGTGGTGTTTCCCATCTGGGCTGTGCCATGTCCATCTCCTTGATGGTTTGTGAGGGCCAAGGGTGTTTGTCAGTACTAGGCTGTTACAGGTTGCAAACTCTAGAAGTCTGAGACCTCTCTCATTTGTCTCGTCATTGCAGTAGGGTCCACAAATGTTTTCCCAGTCTGCCTGTGCATCCTTTCCAACCTTAGCATTCCAATCCCCTTGTACAACCAGAATGTCCTTCTTGGGTGTTTGGTCTATGATTTCCTGGAGTTGCTGGTAGAAGTGTTCTACCTCATTGTCGTCATGTCCAGATGTTGGTGCATAAATCTGTATGATGGTGATGTTGAAAGGAGCTGCTCTCAGGCGAATTGAAATCAGTCTGCTGGAGACTGGTCGGCATCCCAAGACAGCACTCACCATGTCCTTATGCACAAGAAGTCCAACCCCATATTCATGTTTGTCCTCTTCTCCACTGAAATAAACCTTGTGTCTGTCATCTGTTGACATCTCACCAAAGTTTTTCCAGCGCATCTCACAGAGCCCCAGTATGTTCCAGCGATACCTGTCCATTGCATGAGTCAGCTCTTCAAGCTTCCCAGCTGGCCTCAGAGTCCTTACATTCCAGGTGCCAATTGAGATGTTCTCCCTACCTCTGATTTTCTTGATCTGTGTTACACCAGTTGCATACTTGTCACCTACGTCCCGGTGTCCAACAGTACGCGCGGTCATTGTTAACCCGGGCTGCGACCGATCCGGTATTAAGGTCTTATCTAGGTTGTCAACCATGGTGTTTCAAGAGCAGAATTCAGCCTGACGGAGCCCATCCCTCTCCAGGCTATATATGTTCAGTGATTTTTTTACCCCTGCGTCCTGCGTCTGAGACGCATAATTTTCCCAGAGGACGCAAAATATTTCCTTGGCTGCATTCCGGGACGCATAAAAATAGCCGATCGGTAGTCCAACTTCCGATCAAAGCTACTTTCGTTTTAAGAATATAGCAACGGTGCATTAGCAGATTGTTATATTACTGGTAAAAAACAGTACCATAGTCTTTCCTACTCCCGCTAAATACCGAAGTCTACCTGTAATACCAATAATCAATAGTAGTTGTCCAGTACCGGAGGAACATAGTATTATCGACCACGGTGATGTCTTTTACCTAAGTGCAAACTTTTATCAATACACCGGGTCAATAAGTAATCATGCCTCCGAAAAACAAGAAAAAGATCAAACTTGATTCAAAGCAGCAAACTTTATTTGGTCTTCTTGGGCAAGACAAACACGCAAGGCCAGATGTTGCAGATCATGATGCGACCGATCAAACTTCCGTATCCGAAATGACAACGGATGTCTCCAAATCCAATACACTGTCTGACAATGAGACAACAGGTGATTTATTTTATTCCTGTGACCACAGGAGCTTGACGTTGGTTATTTTTTATATAAATAGGGCTTGTCCTTTGAAGCCCTTTAAGTTTGGGATGCAGAGAAAATATTGCTTTTGCATCCCAGTAAAGATGCAAACCCTTGAGCTTGGGATGCAAAGATTTTAGGTCTTGTGAGTCCTGGGACTCAAAGAAGGAGATTTGTAAAAAAATCACTGATGTTGACCACAGCCGAAATCCATGATTATTGTATAATTATTACATACCTTGACAGAAATGAATGAAGTCCATTATAAGGCTAAATTTTTCTTCCAAATATTTTCTCCCCTTTTTTGATCCCAGCTGGCAATATCCATTTTTAGTCACTGTAACTATCAGGCTTTCACATCCCAGTCCTTCAAGAGCTTTACACTGAAATGAAATAGAATAAACAGATACAATGAAAAATTCTGAGTATTGGGACAGACAGGTCTGAGAAAACAGTGCAGTGAGGAGCATTCTGATCAGGGTCTACACTGTTTGCTATTAAGTCTGCATCGTTTGTATGCATCACTGCACTGTAAAAGCAAGCTTTTCCAACTATAAGGAAAACTATGGTAATTATCTGAAGTGTCCAAATTTTTAAAATGTTTTCAGTCAATATATGTATCTGCTTTAGCTCTTAAGCCATCAGCTACATGTATTAGTGAATTGCGAAGTCACTATGAATAAAGCCTTTGTGACTGCTGGGACGTACAACACCTAAACTTGGACAAACCACTTAAACACCAGTCATTTGCAGCCCCATTGCTACCCGCAGGGCTCCAAATTTTTTTTTGAACGTACTAGTCCTTTAGGGCAAGTGCTTTCAAATTTTTACTCCTCCTTTCAAAAATCTACTCATCCTTCTTGACTGGAGTGGAATAAGAGCAAAAATACTGAATGAAACTTTTAATATGTAAGAAACAGCAAATAATGACTAGACAGTACACTTACAGGACTAGTAAAACAAGAGCTGTCGCCTGACAGCATAGCTCGCCTGAATAGGTGCTTGCCCATCACACAGTCGCTATGGTGGTGTGGACTGCTATGTATAAAACTTCAGGCAAGCATATCTATAATGACAACAAATTTATAAACAAAAGCTATCTCAGAAATGTCTTAAATTAAAAAAAAATCCACATGAAATTTCAAAGTCCATGAGCTTGAGGTCAAAGAACTAAGGGGTACGGGGGAGGAGGGCAGGGCTAGGATGTATCAAAGCCTTTAACCGTTATCTAACATCAGTCCAAGTATTAGTATCAACTGAGTCCATTGTGGCACTGTGAAATTATGTCTTCATTAATATAAAACTAATCAAAATCTTTAAGACAAAACTCAAAGTCCATGACCTTGACATCAAGGTCATCCAGTCGGGTAAGTATATAGTGTTTTGTAAAAACTCAAAAAAGTGTCTATGATCAGTTCAGGAGTAAACTAAATCTCTGCCAAGCATTATGAATCAGTACGCAATTAGAAAACTTTAATAAAGACCAAATTTCCTAAGTCCCTGACCTTGACATCAAGGTCACCGAGCAGGGCTGGGGCAGTACTCTGTAAAACTTTGGACTAATATCTAGCTACAGTGCAAATATAAAAAGAATTCATCCATGGGTTCAGGAGATATGTGTCATTAAAAAACTTTAACCAAAACATCCAATCAATAAAAAGACAATTTTCTAAGTCCATGACCTTGACATCAAGGTCACTGAGGGGGGTGGGGGTAGTACCTTGAAAAACTTCGGACCAATATCTAACTACAGTGCAAGTATCAAAGGAATCCATCCATGGGTTAAGGAGATACTGGGCTTTAGAAAACTTTAACCAAAACATCCAGTCCCAAAAAACTCCCAATTTTCTAAGTCCATGACCTTGACATCAAGGTCAAGGAGTGGGGTGGGGGTGGTACCATGTTAAACTTTGGACCAATATCTAACTACAGTGCAAGTATCAAAAGAATCCATCCATGGGTTAGGGAGATATAGGTCTTTAAAAAACTTTAACCAAAACATCCAATCGGACGCCGACACGGACGCGGACGCGGACGCAGACGCCGTGGTGACAACAATAGCTCTTCCTGAACTTTCGTTCAGGCGAGCTAAAAACTAAGACATCTTGTATAACATATTTGACTTGACTAGACAGAACACTTACAAGACTTAAAAAACTGTCTGATATCACTCATTTTCCCTCAAACGTATTCTACTTTCACTTTCATTTTCACTCGGTTATTTCCGGTACTTTCCGTAGGTGATATGGTTTCGTCCCAATTCAGGATCGTACTGAGCGGTTTTGCCAAAGAGGTTTCGTTTATAAAGATTTCTGCACCAAAGTAGATTTTTTCTGACGTGAAAATAATGTCCTATACAACTACTTGAGTTGGATTATGCATTTGTAATCATGCAGTTATAGAGCGCAAACAACTTAGGCGAAGCCGGGTTGGTGCGAATCCTCATCGGGTCCATGTTCGATATGTGCAGGCGCACTATTTATTTACAGTTTGCCATTTCCATTTTTCAGACAACACGAAACGGAAATCTATGGGATTTCATGCTTTTTGCATTACAGTCAATATTTGTTTGCTGCAATTTGATCGATTTGTAAGTGCTTTTCCTGAACAGCATGATTAGACAATTTTCATGGAGGAAAAACCTACTTGTTCGGCAGGGCAAGTCAGTGACAATTTCCACTCGTCCTTACCGACCAGCTACTCGTAAATACAAGCGGACGAGTGTAAATTTCGAGCCCGGTAAATAAATATGTTTAAACAAATCTGAAACTCTGTGTGCATCATTGTTGGTATAACAATTTTAAGGTGAATGCATACACAAACAAAAATAGCCATCAGAGGAGATGGCAAATCCCCTGACCGAAGACCCCCATGGGCCTTGGTAAAAAGGGTGCACTTCAAAACACATATTAGTAATATATTGTCGTTCTTTTGTGCTTCTGATTGACATTAACTGTTAACAGATGCATGATTATCTAACACTCAGACTTAAACAGTATGCTTGACTGCTAAAAAGAGGTAATATCTCAAACAGCCACCATATACACAAATGTATAGCATACGATACATTCAACTTTCAAAATGTGTGAATAACTTCTAAAGTACAAGCCCTACAAACCTAATTTTGAGCTCTCTAGTAAGTGAATTTGGACAAAGAATCCAAATCTGGAAAAAAAAATAGTTTTTTTTTGTGTGTGTGTGGGTGTGTGTGTGTGTGTGTGTGTGGGGGGGGGGGGGGGGGGAGGGGGAGCACGGGAATGTGGAGGGGTAAGAGAGAGTTAGGAACACTGATAAGATATCACAGCATGATCATCAATATTCTAAAAGGTTCACGGTTATTCAAATTCTGGAGCTGGCCAGGGTTATACAGTTATGGAGCAGAGACTCAAACAGCAGTTCAAACTACCAAAGGGAAATAATTCACTAGGTCTAAAAGCAAGAGTTATCATTCATGTATGAGACAAATTGTCATGACCTGTTCTGCATATCTGTGAAGTATCATGAAAATATTTCAAAAGGTATTCAAGCTATGGAGCGGACACTTAAAATCATCAAAGGGAAATAACTCCAAAAGCAAGAAAGCAAGAGTTGTCATTCTTGTTTGCGACACATCATCATGACCTGTTCTACATATCTGTGAAGTATCATGAAAATATTCCAAAAAGTATTCAAGTTATAGAGCGGACATGAAATCACACCTAAAACCATCAAGGGGTAATAACTCAAAAAGTAAGAAAGCAGGAGATGTCTTTCTTGTTCGCAACACATCGTCATGACCTGTTCTACATATCTGTGAAGTATCATGAAAATATTCCAAAAGGTCTTCAAGTTATAGAGCGGGCACGAAATCATACCTAAAATGATCAAGGGGAAATAACTCAAAAAGTAAGAAAGCAAGAGTTGTCATTCTTGTTCGCGACACACCGTCATGACCTGTTCTACATATCTGTGAAGTATCATGAGAATTTTCCAAAGGGTATTCTAGTTATAGAGCGGACACGAATCTGCCAAAAAATCACACCTAAAACTATCAAGGGGAAATAACTCAAAAAGTAAGATAGCAAGAGTTGTCATTGTTGTTCGCGACACATCGTCATGACCTGTTCTACATTTCTGAGAAGTATCATGAAAATATTCCAAAGGGTATTCAAGTTACAGAGCGGACACGAATCTGCCAAAAAATCACCAAAGGGGAGATAATTCAAAAAGTACAATAGCAAGAGTTACCATTCTTGTACGCGACACATCGTCATGACCTGTTCTACATAACTGTGAAGTATCATGAAAATATTCCAAAGGGTATTCAAGATATAGAGTGGACAAGAAAGTGTTTACGGACGGACGGACGCCAGGCTCATCGCTATATCCCCGGAACCTTTCGGTCGGGGGATAAAAAGGGGGAAGCAACTTTGCAATTCTCATTTCTGTCCCTCTCACTTCCTAATGGTGGTCAACTGTTAAAGAAAAGTTTTTAAATGACATTTGCTTGGTTTCACAATGCAGTCCACAGGAAGAAAATCTACCTTACAAAATTGATAGTTGAAAGAAATACATGTGTATGGGCGACTGTTTTTCGCAAGTTTATTTATAATATATGTTGAGCTGAAAACACTAGCACGACTGTACTATCATTATATCTAGGTAACCACTATCATGATAAACTGATGCATCAATGCAAATATGGTTAACCCTCTAGAGTCTATGCAAAGACTGTAGGGATCAGTTGTGTTTTAAAAACCCTTTCAACAGCAATTTCAGTCATACTGAGCCTATGAAATGGTGACAATGGAAGGCTGCTCAATGTTCGCAATGGAACACTGCTTAGGGTATAACAGATTTCCTTTTCCTGTGGGTTTGCACCATGATTACTAGCTAAGAAGGCAAGCGCAGAACCCTCTGAGCTACATGTACCTAGGCTACTGCAGAATGTATGGAAATGATACATACAGTGGTACTAAACTCCTCGTGAAGTTTCTGAAGAGATGCTGCATCACCAGAGGTTCCCATCTTTTAAATCCTCTCAACCATGAAATCCTGGAAATTTTCTGTAAGAAAACATGAGGTAAGTGCCACAACAAAACTAACAAAGTGCTATGTTGGCCAAGCAAAGACTCAGATCAGCTTGGGCATCCGCCCAGTCTGATCAGAGTCTTTACTGTAGGCATGAAGGTAGCTGAGACTCTTAGCTACCCTTTAAGCCCACTGCAAAAACCCTGATCAGACTGGCTGGATATCCAGGCTCAAATGAGTCTTTGTGTGGTTCACATGTCACTTTGTTGGTTTTGTTGTTTCGCTACTCTGTTGTATATAATTCTATGATAATGAACAAGGGTAAAACGGCTGGCAAGAACTGGTAATCAATGTGTTTAAAATGCAAATATGAATTCCAACTTAAGTGAATACTTTCATGTCTATGGGAAAGCAACAAGAATGTCACTCTAGTTTTCCACAAAATATGGCCCCAGCCTATAGTGTCTCCCATCCAAGTACTATTACCAAGCAGACCAATGCTTAGTTGCAGCAAAGGTTCATCACTCTATCATGACTATCAGATGCTCGCCTGTGCATGTTATTCAAAATTATTCACAATATTGTTGCTGTACCTCTCCCATCTTACTTTACACATCCTACAAGAATGACACGTCACAGCCACCACCTGGTGCTACTGCAAATTCATACTCAAGCAAATTTCTATAAGTATTCTTTCTTCCCCCTAGACCTACAAAATAGGGCCTTAGAATCCGCTACCGTTTCACTACCGCTACTTCACAGGTAGTGTAGCAGAGCGGAACACAACGTCAGGAGTGGCATGACTATCTTCTGCCTGGCTGTTGTCCAACGGAATCAACTAAAAGCTTTTTTCCTAAAATTGGGAAAAAATTTGGCCATTTGGGAATGAAAATTCCAGGTATAAGTTGCAAAGTTTGGAAATTCAGCATGATTTTAAAGAAATTCTGTTTGGGAATGGGGCACGTTTTCGGCCCCTATGAACATATAAAATGCCCTGGGCAGTCAGGTCTCTTGAACACCAGATGCCATAAACACAACAGACCTGGTTTTAACCTGATTTTAATATCTCACTTCTGTTAACAGTTTTAACCCTTTCATCTTTCTTCACCTCACTTTTGCATTTTTTAGTCTCATCTACTCATTTCACTTTTTTTTCTTCAGGCGAGCAATCATCCTGCACATAATCCTTGCGAGGGGGTGTTGCAGTACAGCTAAATAGATAGATAGATGTTGTAACCTAGTCGCCAAAAAAGCATCCTTTAGCAGGGAGGCCCAAGTAGTTTCAGACCTGGGGCCGATTACATGCCAATGTAATTGATTACAATTACAATTACTTTTTAAAATCATGATTACAGATTACATTACAATTACATTTTTTCTCAATGTAATTGATTACAATTACAATTACTTTGCAAAGTAATCATGATTACTTTATGATTACATGTGATTACATTATACAAGTGTACAGAATGATCTTGACTGTGAAAGTGCAAAGACTCAATATTCAAAAAGACCTAAATCAGCAAATAATTGGTGGCTTACACGTGTGCTAATAGGTAAGACTGAAATGACTTCTGAAGAACTTGACTTATTTTTTAATCTGAATGAAATTTATTTAGCAATCTGCAGTTAGATGTAATGTGCATGCAATGGCTGTATGCTATTTATGAAGTTTGAGAAATTCAATAAATGCTATGTGCCAGGTCCTAAATATCAAGCACATGCTTCAATATTTTTTTCTCCATCACTTATTTTACCTTTTATTTCAAACATCAGAAATATGATTCTACAGTGTTTCCAAAGTCAAAAAGTTGCTTGTGAAAGACTAGTTCAAAGTCTTCAAAGCAAGGGGCAAAACACTTCCTGTAAAATTTATTATTTCATTTTAACTATCACTGTATATATTTCATTTTTCATTTTTATCTTTTTCTTGCTTGCCCTCAGTCTGTAAAAAAAATCAAAGTTAATAAGTTGGCCCATAGATGGGAAAGTATTGGCTTTTTGTTGTATGCAATACACAGGTGTCATTAAGTAGACATGTTACAGTTATGCTCAATCCACAAAGAAGGTGTGAAAATCAGAGTTGAGTTGCACTGCTCAACTCTGCACCAATAAACACAAAACAGTCAGTATGTTTGAAAAACATCTTTAACACTTGAACCTGCCTGTCCAAAGTAAAGATGATAAATCATGTAAAATCAGTCATAAAAATACAAGTCAACCAAGGCAGCTACCAGTCTTAACCTGAAATACCCTGCATTCAAGAGTACCAAAATCACACAGTTTTTACATAATAACAAATTTATCCTTAAATATTATTAAACCCATTAATGCCTAGCATCTCATAAAAAGAGATAGGTAGACATTGCAGACCCAGATCAGATGCTGGGATGCAGCATTTTGATCAGGATCTTCACTGCTGGCAAAAAAAAATAACAGTTTGTATAAAAAGATGTAACCAATTTGTGAGGATAGAAGAGTCTGCCAGTCATAAATGGCTAAAAGAGTGCATATTTATAACTAAGATACTGCTTAAATTTTACTCCCCAAAAGAGTATAAAGGGAATTCTGTTGGTTTCTTAATTTGGTCTGCTGCCTTTTGTACACAAATTAGACCACTTTTTCTCTGTCTTATTCAGTTTGAAGACACTTTGAATGATCAACAGCTTTCTGTTATTATTTTGCACAAGTCTTTTCTCTTAACTATTAACAAGAAGAGCAAGTTTCTTTTTTTTCTTCTTTTCTCATTTCTGAAAATGAATCAAAGTAATCAAAATGTAATCATAAAGTAATCATGATTACAGCCCATTTTGTAATGTAATTGATAACTTTATGATTACTTGTAATCATAAAAATGCACGATTACAGATTACTTCATGATTACTCAGAAATTGTAATCGATTACAAGTAATCACGATTACAGATTACAATTACCCCAGGTCTGAGTAGTTTATCTATACCCATTCACTACACCCCACAGAAGTAGTGTTGGGAATCGGACTGGAAAATCACAATCGATTATCGGAAGAGTTAAACCGATTGATTATCGATTGTACAATCGGATATCCTGTCAGCCAAGTCAACCAATATATAATGATAGCTAATGCTCCATAAAAGTCTAAATCTGTACTTATCCACCAAAATAAAGAGCATAATGCACAGAAAAGAGCATTAGACATCATTACTCCTTTGGCATCAACTAATTTTTGTGCCATACATATTTCATAGGCAGATAGAAGGCAGTGAATGTGATCATACTGGCTAGCAGCTGAATCTTGTGACAGATGAGGGCAACATACCTATGCACTATAATGCTATCTTAGATGGCCATATCAGTACTGTATATATATATTTTTCTTTTATTTCTGCCAGCAGTCCCAGCACTGACTGACAATAACAACAGATACAGTTGCCATTGTTGGTAAAATCTTTCTTCTCAAAGTATTCACCTTCTCAGATAGGTCCTTATGCAGTATACACTGAGACAACTAAGAAGTCGATCACTAAACCTGCCCCTCTTAGAGGCCTTATAGATGACCAAAAATTGAAAGTGTAACCATCTGTACTTTGTTAAAATCAGTAAAAGCTAAGGGCTATTTGGAATCAGGGTCTATATATGTTATTAAGAGCAATCTCAAACTTTTAGCCAAAGGTTGCAATGGTCAGAGTCTCAAAACGCTTGTTTCGTTTTCATATATTCCAGAGTGGGTGGGGGGTATCAAAACACAACCTGTATTTGCGTATTTTTTTTGCATAAAATGCATATGACAGATGTCATATCCAGGTTAGATTTTGTGGCTGGTCCCTCTTTTATCTTTCTGAAGCAAAAATAAACCCCAAATCGGGATTTGCTCTTCCCTGTATAGGGAAAATGCTCCATGTCCGGCTCTGATTCTTATCTGGACGCCATGACAGTCGTATTTGGATTACTTCCCTTTAAATGCACGAAACAACCAGAAATGAACCGAAACTCACCAAACGGTCTGTGCGACGTTTTTGACCTAATGACTTTGTTTACAATCGATAGTCACAAAATTACAATCGATTGTCGCCGACGTGAGCCTGAACGATTAGTTTTCGATGTTCAGCGACTATCGGGACAACACTACACAGAAGGCAAAGTGTTTTCCTAATTTTAATAGTGTAAAGATTGGAAAATGAGGAAAAGTTATGGATGATTTTGAAATGAAAGACCTTTTTAGGAATTCCGCCGTTTTTGGGTGCTTTTTCAAAGAATTTTGATTTTAGATAATAATTTAACAATACCAACAGAACATGATTGCCTATCTGTCACCATACAAATAGTAGACTATTTCAGAGACCGATTTGAGCATAAATATATGCCATAATTTAAGAAAAATAATCTCATTGTAATCATAAATTGTAATACTTTCAACAACCTGTATTTTGAAATGCAGAGCTTTGATCTGTTATCAGCGCGAAACCAAAATATTTAGCCTCTACTACAACTTTCTGTTGTTTTTCGACGCCATTTTGAAGTAATTGTTGTTTGGGTATCCGGAAAAAAATTGAAATAGCTCAGCAGTTATTTATAGGAGAAAGATGTTTTATAAATTATATGTCATTAAATAGAGAAAGAAGAAACAACTCCATTGGTTGTTATACATATTTTTTATTACGTTTCGGTCATTAGGAATGCCTTGGCATTTTTGCATCAACTTTCATTGAAAATAGCGGAAAATTTTCAACTGGGCACTGGAAAGCACCACCAAATTTAGAAAATATCGTCTTTCAACTACATGAATCGAACCCATAATCATAAAAGCATCCTTGTGCCTTTTTGCGCAATGGATTCTAGCAAGTAGTGTGCTATATTAAAAATGCATTGAGAGCATCTGGAAAATGGCCGACTAGCGACAATGTGTATTGGCTCAATACACACTACAGGTGAAACAGCTGATCGATTTTTGACAGATGAATTTCATGACCCCCTTGATTTAAAACTAATGTAACTTTTTTATTTCTTGATGGATTTTAATAATTTAAACACTGTTTTCTCTGTCTCGGATTCAAGTGTTTGCCTACTTTATCAGATTAAAAAATTCCAAATATTTAAAAAAACCTTTGTCATCACTATTTTAGGAGGCACAAAATAATGATTTTTTTTTTAAATTTTAGGGACCCTTGAAAGCATGAGAATGGGAGAAAGCCAGTATAACAGTCAAAAATTTATATGAGTTGGGCAATGTATACTTAGATAGTCTTATCACAAAGACAGATGATACATGAAAGGCGCTTATCGAAAACTGGTCCCTATCGAAATTACTTAACTGTAAGTGATCCGACATTTAAGCAAAATACACGCGTTTACGGTCATAATTAGGATTGTTTTTAAGATAAAGGAAAATAAAAGACTGTTGTGTTATGGAAAAAACATACCTGTAACACCTTTATGCTGTGTAATGCAAGTTTTCAACGGGTTTACTTTTTTTAAGCGCGCAACAGAATTTTCTGGGGAAAACATACGGTAGATAACTCTTTCTAATTGTTATAACTGCAGCTGCAATTCTTGTTCTTTATAGCTTGACCTCCTTGGTAGGAGAACCGTGCATCAGTGGGTATGAATTCTTCGTACGTTGAAGTCAATATACGTTTAATTATAGGTTAAAAGTTAAGCAGCCACTTTAAACTGTATCCACATTCCATGTTACTGGGATTCACCTTCCTCAGCGCTTGAGACACTTCCGTTAATAAAATCAGAATTGTTTTGCTGGTCACGTGATACGTCCGGGGACAATCATTCACAAGGACGTGTTATCAGGGTAGTTAGTCCCTAGCCCCTACAAGAGAAGTAAACTTAATAACTGAATGGCCTCTGCACACTCAGCAGCAGAGATAAGGGAATCAGGCTTTTCAATCTGCTAGGGAGTTCCAGTCTCTAATAGTGTTTCGGGGAGGGGGTGGGGCGTGTGGGCAGGAACTTGAATGGACAATCGTAAATGGCATCCGATCCAATCTGATCTGATCCGGTCCGGTCCAGTCCCATCCCATCACCCCAGCCCAGCCCAGCCAGTCAGCCAGCCAGCATTGCATTCACTTATATATTTGAATTTTTTTTTTGGCCTTAGGTATTTTTCTTTCACTTGTAAATATGAAGTCGGGTTGTGTGAAGATCTTATCCCATCCCACATCCCAAATCTCATCCTATCCCAATCCTATCCCCATCACAATCCATCCATCATTGCATTCTTATATTTGAATCTTTTTTGGCATTAGCCTTTTTTCTTTCAGTTGTAAAGTCAAGTCGGGTTGTATATGAAGATTAAGGAGTCGAGTGTAAGAGTTTCAACTTGAAGACAGATAATCGCTGAAATCTGAGATACCACTAGTCTTCAGAAATAATTACCCAGATTTTTTTCCTGTATCGTCTACGTATGAAAGTTCTGTTGTTGTTTTTTAGTTTGTTCAACTCACTGTGTACGTCTGTTTATATGTAGTTTCTAACTTAACAGAAGTCTACTAAAAGCTCAAGAGCTTATGATGGATGGATGACTTGCGATTTTTTTGTCCTTTTCGAAGTATTTCAGTCATAGCAGGACGATGTGAGGGTGATAACGACAGGCTGTGTGCAACGGAGCCCCGTTTACGGTTGGAAAGATTTCCGCTTACGGTGGTCCAGCGCTTAACCTACTGAGCTACCTACCGGGACTTCTCAACCAGATGAGACGGTTCTAATGAGGGGTCACAACACATGCTTTTATCAGGGGCGTAACTAGAGGCAATTTCATCATACGCACAACCATGGTTTATTCTCTACTTTTTGAAGGGAAAGCTAGTATTTCAGCCACTTTGGTAATTGGTATTGAAATCTTGTCTAATTTATAAATTTTCAGCATGCAAATATGCAAGTGCGTGTTGAAATTTTGTCAATTTTGACAAAATTTCAATACGCACTTGCGTATTTGCCGTATACGTAGCTACGCCCTTGTTTATGGAGAAACATTGAGAATTATCCCTAAATTATTCCTGATACCCCTTCTGACCTGGAGCACTGGACTATATAATGTACGTTCCACACAATAAGTATGTGCTACAAGGGTAAGCAACCTATGTCATGACGCGGGTGTCGGGACTTATCATTCGACAGTCATTTCCAAGAAACTCTGAATATCGGAACGTAATGCAAGAAAAAGGAGGCGAAGCAGTATCAGATAATCTACATGCACATATGGTCGAGATATATAGGGCATGACTTTTCTTTAAAGGGTGAAAAATTGTTAAACACCTCAGTACAATGTGTGATGTGGGCACCTGAGATAAACACGTATTATGCAGAGAAGATACAGATCATTGTATATGGAGTGTTTGCAGATTAAGCAAGTATTTTCGTGCATAATTCTGGTAATGTTGATTCTAAAACATATATCGGTACAACATCAACCACAGGCGCTTGAAGTTTTATGCTCAAAAACCCTCAAAACCCTTTACACTTGACGCAGTCTATAGGTCATTTCGTAAGAAATGGCCAGGTATGCAAGCAAAAATGCCGCGACTTTTTGACTGCTAAAACTGCAAGTTAGAAACACCCCCAACAAATGCAAACTTCTTACCTGTAAACATCGTTTCAAAATGTATCTATAAATATGATAAATTTGTTCAGTTATGGTTAATGCGGTGCTGTAATCCTGAATTCAAAATTTGCCAGAAAATACAGACTCCATTACGGTGTCCAGCTTCCGGTTTACTGTGCTGCGCCAAAGTTGAGCATGTGCTTGTTCGCTTTGAAATTCACACATCAGCGAAATCATTCAATTACTCTTTTAGATATGACCAATGTCGTTGTATATCACCGTTTCCATTCATTTACAATATCAGGTTTGTTCTAATTTCGATCAAAACGTTTCTAAGGAGTGAAAACTTGAAACAAACATGATGAAAATGACGTCATGACGTTCGTGTCAACAACGTCAAAACTATGCAGTAACGTTGGCGTAAAATTTTCATATGTTGACTGAGGCCTACATGTACTGACTTTCCGAACAACAAAGATGCAGATCAGCTTGCACATCGGTACAGTCTGATCGTTGATTTTGTTGTTTGATGATAGGACAGAGTAGGAAGCCGCACATTTAAGAAGATCGTTATCCGCAGAATCACTTCATTTTTCCCGTAATAGAACCTGATGACGTTGCTGTGCGACGTTGATACACCGGAAATTGGAGAACGTAATGAAGTCGAACACAAGCTTTCACACCTGGACATTTCTTCAAAATGGCTCATAGCCTAGATGTTTAGCGGCATTGAAATATGTTTCATAGCATAGAACTTCAAGCGCCTGTGCATCAACTAGATATTTTGTTGTTTCAATATTTGCAAAGCCCTAATTATGCAAAATAATTACCACTTCAATGTCAAGATGGCCGCTGACAAAACGACTAGCAAAGTCGACGGATTTCTGTCCCCCGCATGTGGTAAAAAGAAGGGAGGATGCACAATCCCAAAACAATATGAAGACATACACACATGAAGTGCCCATTGTAAATGCAATTTGATAGATTTGAACTAGAGATATGGCTATGTTCGAAATTCATGAAAAGTAAAAAAAAAATATCAAGAGATTCTACAAAAACACATGCAAGCTCTCATACCATGTTAAAACACCTGCACAGTTTCAAAATGATTGGTTCAAAATCCAACTATTGGTTGATTGGTCCATAATCTGCACACACAAGGTATCCACAGTCTATACATTTTGTTAGTACTTGAGCCTAAGTTCGAAACATGAAAAAAGTGACAAAAATTATCATACTGTAATCTTAAAGTCAAATGCACATCTAAAGAAAATGAAGAAGAAGCCTGCAAAGTTTCAAAATGCTTTATGCAAAACTGTAGAGGAAGTTGTGCACGCTAGGTATATACTGTCAACAGGTCTTCTGATGTGGCAAAATGACTAAGTTCATAAAGTAAAAATAGTGGTAAAATATTGCCCAACCATAACCCCTGAAGCACATGCACATCTACAGACCATGAGAAAGACGCCTGCAAAGTTTCAGAATGATTCATGAAAAGCTGTAGGAGGAGTTGCGCACACAAGATATGTACGCAAAAGGTCTTCTGATGGTGGAAAATGACTAAGTTCGCAAAGCGAAAAAAAAAGTATTAAAAAAATATTTGACAATAACCCCCAGGGCATATACACATTTACAGACCATGAGAAAGAAGCCTGCAAAGTTTCAGAACGATTCATGAAAAACGTAATGAAAATATTTGATGATAACCCCTATAGCACATGCAAAGTTCAGAATGAGTCATGAAAAACTGAAGGAGGAGTTGCGCACACAAGGTATGTACTCTAAAGGTCTTCTGATGCTGAAAAATGACTAAGTTCGCAAAGCGAAAACAGTAGTAAAAAGTAGTTGACGATAACCCCTGAAGCACATGCACATCTACAGACTATGAAAAAGATGTCTGCAAAGTTTCGGAATGGTTCATGAAAAACTGTAGGAGGAGTTGCGCACACAAGATATCTACTCTCAAGGAGGGGGGGGGGGGACCACGGAACCCCGGAAAGCCGAATACCATATCCTCTCGCTTTTCTTCGAAAAGGCGGGGGACAAAAAACGTGAGAAATGCAGACTGTACAAGTGATTCCCCTATAGAGGTTTAGACGGGTGCTGCACCCTTCTATTCTGCCTTTTCGTCTTATCCTTCTACTTTTTTGCACTACCCTTCTGTCCTCCCTTTGTGGAAGGCAGTTTAATCCACATTCATGTCAAATTCTTGCAGTATACAGCTTCCTGCAAGATAAATAGGCCTTTTTACTATGCAAATAATTACAACTGTCTGTAAGAATAAACTGTTTATTATGTCAGAAGGCATATGTAAGCTAAAGTTAACCTGTCTTTAAAAATAAGTTTAGAAAGTGCCCGTTTGGAACCTTATCACCCGCGTGCCCTTTTTCTGGCTACTAACCTGCCCTTTTTCAGGCCAGGGGAAACACTATATAATACCTAAAACACTATACATATAATACCTAGAACACGGTTCTATAGAAAAACTATTTCTCCATCTACTCCAGAGTACACATCCGAGTCCCCACATTAGGATCGAGTCGGGTAACTTCTGACATCGGGTAAATTCGGACATACCATTGCAAACAGTGAAAATCCAGATGAGACGGCTCATAATGAGCCGTCTCATCAGGATGTTCACTGTTTGCTCAGTCTCATCAGGATTTCCACTGTTTGCCCAGTTAATTTTGTTTTTAATTCCGAACAACTGACATATAAAGGAATCAATGTAACTGTTCGAATTATCCTGCTGTCCGAAATTACCAGTCATGACCCCAGTGAGTATCTATAAATTAAATAGAGGTAACCCAAGACACATTGTTCGTAGAGATTGATCGTGCTAAACTCTCTTCGTATGTCAAGAGCTCCGTAACGTTTCGCATCTAAGCTAAGTGACATGCAACGGGGTGACATGCAACGTGTGATCATCATGAGACTTTCTAGTGACGTTGCGACCCTGTCTGCTATATAGAGATAACTCAAGACACGTTGTTCGTAAAGTTTGATCGTGCTAAGCTCCCATCGTATGTTAAGAGCTCCGTAACGTTTCGCATCTAAGCTAAGTGACATGCAACATAGTGACATGCAACGTGTGTTCAGATCATCATGAGACTTCTAGTGACGTTGCGACTCTGTCTGCTTACCATGTTATCACTTAAAAATCGTCAAAGGTAAGTAAAACAGCTGAAATGGCAAACACCGTAGATCCTTAATCCACCTCCTCTGGTTCTACACTGTTTACCCTCTAGTCTTTGAATTCTCAATATGATATAGCTTGGACTTTCGCCACCCGTTCTTTTTTCGCTTTGAGGGCTAGTCATATAAGGGAAGTAAACGTGGGTATGTGCTGTATTGGCACTGTTCACAAATGGTCGCGGCGCTAAGGAGCGAAGAAGCGGTGCCGTTTTCATAGGCAAATTCGAAAACTGAGTGTTGTCGACAAAGACATCATGCCGACATAGAAGGGCACTCTTTGATAAGCCTGAGAAACATCAAAACCAGTCTTCTCTTGAGTCAAAAGATCCAATTGCAAGCACATCTGCTGGGTCTGAAGTAGTTATTTGTCCGTGGCCTGTTGATTTATTCACGAACAGTCAGATAGGCAAGCTATTGATATCTGAAGAATGCTGGTACAAGTAACCCAAGGCACAGCTAGGTTGTATAAAAGAAGCCAATAAGTACCAACAAGAATTCCACGGAATGCTATGTCGCACCTGCGCTGCGCTTCCACAGTAGTAAAGACTATAATTAAAAAGAACCTGTATGAGAAATGGACAAAATGCTAGGGTCAACACAATTTTTGATGTAAAATTTTACTAAGTCAGAATAGCATAAAATATAGGTCAAGGGTAGGAATAATTGCACCATCCCTCATGAACATTCCAAACAGAAACTTTACGCCAGGTGTGATGACTACAGGTATCATATTTCAAGACAAAAGGACTAAAATGCTAGGGCCGACACAATTTTAGGTGTAAAATTTTGCAAAGTCAGCAAAGCATGAAATATATGTCAAAAGTAAATTAATTGCAACAGCACTCAAGAACATTCTCAGAAGAAGCCTTATACCAGGTTTAATGATTGTAGTTATCATAGTTTGCGAGAAATAGACTTTTAAAAACGATAGGGTCGACGTAATTGTTGGTCAGTTTTACGAAGTCAGCAGAGCATGAAATATAGGTCAAGGGTAAAAATAAAAGCAACAGTCCTCAAGAACATTCTAAGAAGAAGCTTTATGCCAGGTTTGATGATTGTAGGTATCATAGTTTGCGAGAAATGTTCTTAAACACTAGGGTCGACGCTAGGGTTGACGTAATTGTTGATGGACAGTTTTACAAAGTAATCAGAGCATGAAATATAGGTCATGGGTAAAAATAAGAGCAACAACCCTCGAGAACATTCTAAGAAGAAGCTTTATGCCAGGTTTGATGATTGTAGGTATTATAGTTTGTGAGAAATGGACTTAACACTAGGGTCGACGCTAGGGTCGACGTTATTGTTGACGGGCGGACGTACGGACGGACGGACGAACGGAATGACTGACGGACGGACGGAAAAGTGAACTCCTATATCGCACCTTGCTAAAGCAGGTGCGACAAAAAGTGAAGAAAATGTCCCTCTTTTAGTACTATTGCAGCCCCTGAACCCCAAAAGCTGTCGTAGAAACTGTTGTTTTGGATCCTTACACATAGAAATCGAGCAGTTGTCTACGACCATTGTAAAACCACAAGAAGAAAAGTTTGAAAATCCCACAGAAGACTTGGAAGAAGCAAGTGATGCCACAAAAGCAACTATACGGTATGTGACAGGTGCTTGTTTGCATAAAATTGTTTGAAGATAGCGTTTAAATGTTCTAAGTATGTTAGGCAAACCAGGCCCCGAGGTTATAAAACTTGTTATATGCTCAATTCAGCTGAGCATGAAATTTTCTCTGCTGATGAATATGAAAATGCCAACTTATGTTGGCATTTTCATATTCATACGCAGAGAAAACTCCATACTCAGCTTAACTGAACAAGAAAACGATTGTACTTATCAATAATTTGCTATTTATTAGCAGGTAAAATTTCATGCTCAGCTGAGCTGAGCATGAAAAAAGTTTTATAACCTCGGGGTCTGGTAAGGAAACTCGCGAAGAGCGCGACTAGCACTATCGACGGCACAAACTGTTAAAGTGTCTCAGAATATCTGAAGAAGACGCGATCACTGCTGAACCTGAGAGCATGCAGGAATAGAAAATAGGCAGGGGTCTGCCAGAGGTCTGCTGCATATACCTGACGATGCATTTTGCTTCTTCATGGATGTTAATTTATTTCTTCAGCGATTTCTATCCTCGGGAATTCATCTGTATACTGACAAAAATACACACCCTGTGGCTCGAAGCAAACTGTTTGCAAACAAAAATCTACTAATCTTTCAAAGATCAAATTCTGAGTGTAAGTGTTCGTCATGCTCTGAAAAAGGAAAGGATTAAGACCGGGATATAAATCCAGACGGTAAAATCGGTCGACTTTTACATGTACAGCCATGTGTTAACAGTCTCTCCCAAAATTGCTTGTTTTCTGATCCTATATTGTATCTATGTGTTTATGTATATATGTAGTCTGGCTACAGACCCTATGTTCAACATATCCCCTGCAAAGGAACATAATCTGACCACCAGAGTGATATACAGATTCGACTGGAGCCAGGCTAGTATATATGTAGCCTATGCAATGTTTACATATTTTGAATAAAATACTGTTTGAACCAACTAAATATTTCTGATTTCTCAGAATGTATTGTCCGACCTCAAAGGACAAAACTAAAATATAATATGCACTATGGATGATGAATGGGGATACGTTTTACGGCCGCCACACGACACAACACCAGCTGCAGTGAAGCCAAATTAAAATCTTAAAGTGTCCCTTCAAGAGTAGAGAACACATTCAAAAGAAGGAACAGGGCCATACTTCGAAAACTGCATTTGTGGAAAAACTATTGAGGTTCAAACAGCTGTAGCTTAATTAAAAAAAGGTTAAGAAGAAGCTTAAAGTTTGTTTAACAAGATCTAGTATATATTCAGAAATCTTTTTGGGGTTTACCTGTTAGTATGCAAACATTTAACATCCTGCAATTAACCCATAAATACCAAATTGGGAAAAACAAACAAACAAAAGAAACCCACAACAACAACAACAAAAAAAAAGAACAACAACAAAAAATCCCAGCAAACAAAGAAATACAAGACAACTAAAAGCCAAGAGATCAGCCCTTTCTCGGCAGAAATCCGCGAGGCTGTTCTAAATAATGTACAAAACGTAAAAAAATCTGGAGCAGTCTGAACTCTTTTAAAGGTGGGTTTACATGGCGGCACATTGCATGCCACGTGTCATGCAACCATTTTTCGCATGTAGATTATGTTTAGACAATGAGACACGTTGCATGCAAACAGATTTGTGTCATGCAACATCTTTTTGGATATTTTCACGGTGACACATGTTGCATGCCACATGTCATGCAGCTATTTCTTGCAATTAGGTTATGTTTAGACGATGAGACACGTTGCATGCAACATAATTGAGCCACGAAACATACGTTTTTAGGGTGTTTACACGGGTGACATGTTGCATGACACGTATCATACATTATGCATAGCCGTATAAATAGGTGTCATGCAACATGTGTCACCGTGTAAACACACGTCATACAACATGTGTCGCCGTGAAAACGCACGTGCCACACGTCATGTGACGCCGTGTAAACAAATATGTCATACAAATGTGTTGCCGTGTAAACACACGTGTCATACATGTGTCGCCGTATAAAC